>CAEFZX010009014.1:0-12109 GCA_903066825.1 Alfaro cultratus
ATTTGGACACGGATGGTTTGGTAAACTTGTTAGCATGTTATTTATGCTAGTTATCTGAATAACTCTTAATATGTTATATTAACATACCAGGCACGTCCTCAGTTCGTTGTTCATATGTCATGTTCCGTTAGCATACCGTACAATTATTCAGCCTGTTGTTGCCTCTATTCTATTTTTATTGCCTTTCAAGATGACATGTCTGTTCTTGGTGTTGGATTTTATCAAATAAATTTCCCTCAAAAATGCGACTTATATATGTATTTTTCTTCTTTATTATGCATTTTATGGCTGGCGCGACTTATAGTCCGGAAAATACGGTAAATTAAATTCAAAACTTGGGTAGCACATTAAAATGTTTTTCTATAGTTTAAGCCTTTTTTCTTTGCTCATTTTTGACACAAATAGATGCCAGAGGTTGAGTTTGGCCATATTTTTCCCTGGGATGAGCTCATTGTGAGCTGCAGCAGCAAGAATTTGAGCAGCTCTCTGCTGGCTGCAGCTTAGAGGAGGTGGAGGTCACTGGAGGAGTGCCAAACCCCCGACCAACAAACCAAACGGGAGGAGTTGGCTGCAGCTCCACCTTTACTGTAAACTGATTCATGATTCCTGCTTGTTTATTCAGGAACACCTGAAGGACTTTATGTGCAAAAGCTGCAGTTAGACTTGTTTAAATAGTTTTTTGTTTATTTAAAAAACATTTCCTGGTCTGCTTTCACTGGCTGTTCAAAATATTTAAATTAGGAAGTACAAGCACAGGTGGAGATGATCACACAATTGTTTCCAAATGATCAGCCGACTGGCTGCAGCTTGACCCATTTGACTTTGCCATCCTTCAGACGTCTGAAGAGACGACGATGCTCATCTTTTTCACAGACTTCCTAAACGTTTCAGACACATTTTCATCTGCTGCAGTGGAGATAAATCAGCTGTGTACATGGCCATTAACTCCTGCTCCACTTCATGCAGGCTGATGCTACATGTTCTACCCCCAAAACCCCTGGTTTTAATTCTCTACTACTCCATTTCAATCATTCTTTTTCAAGATTTAATAGTGATACGACTAGAATAGAATTGAGTACCTACGCTTGATTTCAAACAGGGTCAGGAATATACAGGCTTAGATTATATATGCATTCAACTTTACCAACCCATAAAAGATTAAGTGGTCAAATATCCATCCATAATTCTGTTATTCCCAGCAGTAATCTCACAGAATATTAGTCAGGGTATACATATATACTTCACTGTGTATATTAAATAGAATGTGCAGAAATCATTGTCTTATTTTTGGGTAACCATTCCACCCTGGAAAAGAAAAAAGACTAAAATGAAAAGCCTGAAATGAGTCAGACCTTCATACCTCTATTAGCAGAAACATTGAATTTTAGTAGTTGTGCCGGACAATAAAGTCATGCAGATGATTGGATCAAAGGAAAAGAAAACAATTCAGGAATGGCTTTATGTAAATAAGAGTTCAGAAATATTTTGCTGTAAAAGATTTCATGGATTCAAGCTTTATAATTTTTTTTTGTCTTTCATTTGTGTATAGCGTCAGTTTCAATCTTGCATTAACACAAAGGGTTTGGCTGTAAATACTCCATAATCCGTCGAGCTTATAATATTTCTCTAGAATGACTCAACGGAACAGAAAGAGAAGAAAACCTGTCATAAACTTCCTGTTTCATATTGGAGTGTTTTGCAACAAGTTAGTGTGTCATCTGTCGCCGAGCAAAGGGGACACATCTCTTTATTAAACATTTTTAAAGCGTAGCTCTTCAAACAGCTGTTTTCAGGTCATTTGTCGTAATATTCCTGGAGGAAAGGGACTGGAACATGAAGTCTTAAAGTGTAAGGAAATGCTGAAAACATCTACTTTCCAGTCATATTTTATCACAAAGCCTTTCTTAAGCAGTTCAGACTTATCTTATCCTGCTCTCTGTAGATTCCTTTGTGTCCTCGTGTTTTCTTCTGTTGGAACACGTTCAGCTCGATGTCTTCACCTGCTCAGGTGGGATGGAGGAGGAGCTGGTTTATTCAAGGCCTCTAGGTATTTTTCTACAAGCAGAAATCAAAAACAGGAAACTTTGACTTGTCCAGGTTTCTGTCTGTTATCAGTGACACTGAAGTCTCACATTATGAAGAACTAAACAGTTAGTTTTGTAAGGTTTTAACTCTTGATCACTTTGTTGCCAAGGAACGAATATTTATGAACACGAGTTCTATGATTAAAGATTATTGCTGCTGTGTCTGGTTTTTAAAACTCACTCGATGATAAAATGTGAGCTGCACATTTTATTCTTAATGTTCCTATTGAAGGGCTGCACAGTGGCGCAGTTGGACCTTCTTGCAGCAAGAAGGTCCTGGGTTCGATTCCCGGCCCGGGCTCTTTCTGCACGGAGTTTGTATGTTCTCCCTGTGCATGGTGGGTTCCCTCCGGGTTCTCCGGCTTCCTCCCACAGCCCATAAACATGACTGTTAGGTAAATTGGTCTCTCCAAATTGTCCCTAGGTGTGAGTGTGTGTGTGTGCATGGTTGTTTTTTATGTCTGTCTCTGTGTTGCCCTGCGACAGTCTGGCGACCTGTCTCTCGCCCAGAACATTACCTGGAGATAGGCACCAGCACCTCCCAACCCCACTAGGGACAAGGGTGTAAAGAAAATGGATGGATGGATGTTCCTATTGAAACAAAAAGTTCTTAATGATTTCGACCAGCGTTCACACGGAGACTTCTTTTGAAGAACCCTAAATGATTTTTAAAGTTTAGACTGTTTAATCCAGTTTATTTGAACGTGTAATCAAACCCTGATGTGGACCAAAAAAATTTCCTTTGGTCCATTTAGAAACTTAGGTCTCTGTTTGGTTGAAATGAACTCTAGTGCAGTTTGAGTGCATATGTGGATTCAAGTGGACCGTAGCCCGCTCCAACAGCAAGAAGACAACTATAGTTCAAAACATTCTGGGTAAATGCAACCAGGAGAAACGGCTTCTGGTTTTTTGCCAAAGACAAAAGAGAAAGCCTGCAGCTGCTAAAATCTGACATTACTCTATTTTTGTTTACATTTTGTGAAGAAGGAAGTTGACGTTTTCAGAGGGTTTCATGGTGTTTCCTTCATTGATTCTTGTTGCAGTGCCACCACAGGCGAAGGGGAAAACAGCCGCATCAGCTGAAAATAACAAGCGTTACAATTTTGTTTCCCAATCAAACAGTTTATCAGGCTACCGGATAACACCCTTAATTTATGGGTTCCAGAGTGAAAAGCCTCTCAATCTAGAGAAATTTGACGTGGTAAAAATTCAGAATACTTTTTGTACAGTAAAATCTAAATGTTTGTGATGATTTAACTACATAAACCTTTGTTCTTAAAGAAAAATGCACTTCTCAACATATTTTAATCACCTTGCACAATTTTATCAACTTTTGTGAACCACATAAATAGGTCAGCATACTTGAGACTTAAAACACTTTGTGTCTCAAACAATATGTATTTATTTTTAATAAGTGGCATAACTCAGAAAAGTTTCCTCATGCAAGTTTGTAGCAGTAGGAGAATTTTGTATCGTAATTTTTGTGCCTAAATGAATCGGTTAGTAGAAATGCTAACTTATTAGCATTAATTATGTTAATTTTTATGCTCTGACTCTATGCCCTTACATGTGTTAGCAGTAATCCTCAGTCCACAGTCCCATACGCCGAGCATTTAGCTGATACTGTAAGCTGTTTTAATTAGCCTCAGTTAACTACTCAAAGTTCAGCATTTTATCCAGGTTATTATTTTGAAGGTTCACAACATCAATTATATAAAAGGGAGGTATAGAACCCTGATGTTATTTTCCTAAAATTAATAATGTTTTACCATTCTGATGCAGTAGGAAGTTGAACAGATGAATCAGACTCTTTGGAAAACTGCAAACATTCGGCTAAATGTTTTCTTACTTAGCATTAGCCAATAAATAACTGCTTTTAAGGACTGCTGTCGTAATTCGTCTCTGCAGGTAGTGAGTACTAAACATCTTCAGAAGTCTTTCTTGTAGCATTATAAAAGCCAAAGGACAGCTAAATTTAACACCAGCTACTCTGTGGTGGTTGAAATTGACCGGCTGCACTTTCACTGCTTTCTGCATGCAGCTGCAGCGACAAACAGAGCAGTATGCTTCTACCCAGTAATCAAAACCAGTAACAGATTCATCCATCCTGCACGAAGATCAATAAAGATGAAGGAAAACTGAGAAAATGTCTAAGAGCAAAGAACTACAACTTATGCTGTGCTTTGGCAGATGTTCTAATCCATCACAATCTAATGTCATTACATTCCCCACACCTGATTTGATCTGATTAGCCTTACAGTACAGTCACATGACCTTCAAATATATCCTATTTCATTTCTGAATGGAGACACTTAAATTCAGAGGACATAAGATGTCTCTGAAGCCAGTAGCATTGAACTCTTACAAAGCAGAAATCTCCATCATCATAAACATTTAAATCAGTAGTAAGGCTTAACCTGATTACCTTAATAAAAGGATATAAAAACACAAGTTTCACTCTTCACAGTGCCAATAAAAAGTTTCCACCCACTTGGATGTTTCACTCGTTTTATTGCTTAAAAATCCATCACATATTGGTCTTTTTTTTTATCAAGAAAATTATGAAAACGCCCTTTAGCGTCAAAGTGAAATTGATTTCTATGAAATGACATTCAAGAAAAAAAAATAACATTAAACGTACAATTGCATAAGCATTCACCCTTTAAGTCAGTCACAGACTCCAAATTATAAAATACCCAAAGGGGGTGAATACATTTTAGAGGCACTGTATATTTCTTACCTATAAGTGGATAAAGACTAATCCTGCATATTTGACGTTCATTTCTGTTCCAGCAATTCTGAAGCAAATTTCCTTTCTGTTTCATCAGGATGAGGTCCTGGCCGTGTCCAGGAAGATGGTGGTACGGGTGGAGGACCTGGTGAAATGGTCGCGTGCCGACCTAGCCGGGTGGAGCGGTGGCCCAGTGCCTCCAGTGGTCAAGACAAATGGTGTCCACGAACCCCCACAGAGCAGCGGAGACGACGACGGCGGCTGCATGCCAAGCGACAACAGTGAACTCCTGGAAGTCAAAACTGAGGGTAGCGAAAACGCAACCAAACATCCGAGGAATTTCTGTAAATATATGAGCAGAAGAAAAGTGTTTTCAGTCAAACCCACTTAATTCGTTTTCTAACTTTTTCTGAAATAATACAGGATATGTTTGGAGCCTCTGCAGGCAGCCAGACATGTTTCTCCCTTGGAATTTTCTGTCCTCTAACTTTCTGTTAGAGGACTGTTACAGAAATGTAGCAGTTTATAGTTCCATGTCGGCTCCCTGTTCCTGCTTTTCACCAACACATCTCAGTCTGAGAGATAACCCTGAGGTTTAAGAGCTGGAGGAAAAACTGAGTCATGCTAGCTTTAACGTGTAGCAGCTGCAAATAGAAAAGCAGAAATGTTGGAGTGAATTGAAAAAGTGTTCACACCCATCTGTTTTTCCACATTTCTATACATTGCAACTACAAACTTCCATGTATTTTGTTGGGCTTTTAATAGATTGACGCAAAAATAGAGACAAATTATGAAGTGGAAGAACCATGACACATCACTTTTCAAAGTGAGTTAGTTGCATTTGGCCCTTTTCTTCTGGTATCCCAAAATAAAATCTGTTGCCTCCTTTAGAAATCAGCTAATTGGTAAATAAAACCAAGCTGTGTGTGATTTATGGCGTTCCTCTTGAAAAATCTAGAATCTGCCTCTATTATTTTTCACGTTTATAAAAAGTCTGGAAAAATTTGAAACTTTTCCTGACGTTTTTTTCTCCATTTCCTGTTTTGAGTGTTGACTTTATTAAATATGTCCTTGATTTGCAAATCACATCTTGATTTTAACAGTTCATATTTCCTTCTTGACTTGTTCATTAAAAACTCTAAAAAAAAAATGTTCAAAGGTCTGGTCAGAAGCAAAAATGTAACTTTTTGATTTATACCTAAAATGTTTTGTGGCAGAAAACTAAAACTGTGACTCACTCTTAGCAATTCATCTCCATTATGAGACATAGTGATGACAGTATCATGCTTTAAGAATGATTTTCTTCTGCAAAAACAAGGAAGCTGGTAAGAGTTGATGGTAATCCTGGAAGAAAAATCTGTTTAAAATGGAGAATAATTTCTGTTCATCCAGTGTGACTGATGCTGAGCTGTTTTCCTAAAGAGTTTACCGCCTCATTCCATTTTCTAAATGCCTTGTATGAAAGCATTTCAGCTGTTCCCACAGAAGAATGAAGCAACAGTATAACTGTTCTGTAAACCAATCAGCTGACATCTTGTCATCTTGTGCTGCAGTTTGTTTTTTCAATTTTCAGCTAAAGATTTGATGTAAAAAAATTCCTGATTGGTGATCAGGAATCAACCTTTTCAAACTTCAAACTTTTAGAAGTTTGAAAAGGTTTTTTTAACTCTGCAATTTTTTAAATCAAAATTTCTGATTTAATTGTTTTTTTTTCTCTGCCTTCAAAATCATGCTTAGGTTAGTTTTGTTTATCTTTGTTCTTGATGTGTGTATATTTTTGTTTAAAAAAACCTACGGATATTGACAGTACCCCCCCTCTCCCTTGAAGACATATATTGACATTTAAGTGTACAGAAATAGTTTTATATCAGCATAAAAGTTTGTTTTGCTCATATTTGTAATCCTGACATAGGACACAAGATCAAATATGACCATGATTCTTTTTTATATATAAAAACATTTGCTTCTCTCCAGTAATAATTATTTTTGCAATGTTATATGCTGGTGTGTTTCTCCTTGGAGAAAACTTGGTTGTGATTTTATGAAAAGTAAAAAAAAAATAAAAAAATCGAGTTTTGGAATGAGACGTCAAATCAGTCAAAGTTCTGACCTGTCAGCAGAAATGTTACACTATTTAGCAGCTTGTGTTTTCCTCAAGGCCAGGTCAGAGGTCACCATGCGGATTCTGAGCGGACATTTTTTCTCTGCTGTCTCCCCGCAGACGAACCTTCGCAGCGGCAGACTGTCAAGGTTCTCAGCTACCCACAGTACTGCCGCTTCCGCTCCCTACAGAGACGCATCCAGGATGGAGCCAGGGGCCCCGCGCTGCAGGACCCATACCTGTTGGCCCTTGGGGCCATCAAGATTATGCCCAACGTCAGGGTGATGTACTGCAGGGACACCTTCAACCACCCGACACTGGAGAGCAGCGCATGTTTCTCCTGGCAGTTCAGTGAGTGAAACTGGAAACCTTCAGAGGCGCCACAGCTTGAAGAAGCATAAGCAGTTTTTGTATAGTGGCAATTAGCAACAACAACTCATTTCAATTCAATAACACAATCATTCCAGTTGATCCTAATTATCAAACAGCACATTAATCTCAATTTATTGTTCATATTAGTTTAAAAAAAGTTTCTATCTAAAGAAATCCAGCAGATTGTATTGAGTCACTGACTTGCAGCATTCACTCCTCCTGCACCACCGTGTAGCGACAATCGCTACATGCTACATGCATGCTGAGCATTCATATAGCAACAGTGGAGAGGAAAATTCACCTTTAACGAGAAGAAACTTCCAGCAGAACACGGCTCGGTACAAGCTGCCATTTGCCATGATCAACTGGAGGTTTCAGAAGACAGAGCAGAGCAGACACAAAAAAATAAACGCATGAACTGATGTAGGAGAACTTTCTATGTTCATAAAAACCAAAAGTTAGCAGGGGAGGGAGAACGTTTAGTTGATGGCAGCAATATGTCAGCCGATTCCCTCCTCCAGGAAGGTACTGCAGTTAAAACAGAACACAAGACCAGATGTAGCTTCTATGGAGAGCAAATAACAAAGAAAACATCAAGTTCACAGTTAAAAAGACTGAATAATGCAGGTTGGAGAATCGCTGCAGAAGAAAGTAGCAGAGTGAGAAAAAGTGGTCCATATTCTGTGTTAAATATACTATTATTGCTCTTATGTAATATTCTGAGAAACATTTTCAATACAATTTACATGAATAAATGTTTGAAAATGACCTTTTCAACAATATTTAATAATAGAGCTGCAATTAACAACTATTTTCGTAATTGATTATTCTAGCAATTAATCAGATTTAAAAAATTGCCATATTTTACAAACTTTTCATTTGACCTCTAATTTCTTTTTTATACAATATTAGAAATGCGTTAAAGGATGCAAAGAAACAATTTCATTCATTTTTAAAATAAGAAAATAAACATTTTATTGCCTAAAATGGAATAATATAGGATTCCTTTAGTGAATATGAACCAGATGAAGCTATAACTACGCCATTTGTGGAATTTGGGGTAAAATATATTCACATGCAAATTAGTTTTTATCTTGAATTCAAAATGTATTAACATTTTGTACAGTTTTGGCTGAACTACTTCTCTGTATGTTTTTTTTTTTTTCTTTTTCAGCAAATGGCATTTTTTTAGTCTATTGAATAATCTATTACTAAATTAATTGACAATTATTTCAACAGTCAATTAATTGGAGTAATAATTTCATCTCTGTCTAACCAGGTTAACCTCACCACCATGTTAATGCTTATTCATATCACTCTGATTTTTAGTTGCTGATTAGGGTAAATAATTTTCACACACGCACACACGCAGTCCCGTTTGTCCACTGTTGCTGTTAGACCAAATTAAACTGATTTCTGTGGTTTTTCTGTTCAGGATTTGAAATGATCTTCCAGCCCGAGTTGTTGTTCTCTGGCAGCCTCAGACATAATTTTAATTCTGTTGTCTGTCACTAACAGACTAAAAAACGTCACTTCCTTCCTTACAGCCTGCCTGTGAAACGCTGCCCCCTGCTGGACGTCTTGATTAATGTTTTCTTTTAGATTCTGCAGTACATTGTTATTGTTTTTAAAAGTTTGTCCTCATCGTGTCCCTCTCTTGCAGGGTGTCCATCTCTGAGTCTCCGAGGACGACCTCGTAAGAGGAAAGGCCGCGACAGCAAAGACTCTCCCACCTCGGGCCAACCAGAGTCCTGGATCGAAAAGATGAAGGTTGGTGTGTTTTTGTTCTAGAACCTTTGTCTGCTGTCTGAAGCCAAAGCCTTCATTGAGCCCAACTCTGATTGAATAAACATCTTCTGCTCATTCTTCCCTTCCAAACCCTGATAAAGACACAGGAGTTCAGGGAGATGTTAGACCAAGAATTAGTTTCAGAAGTCAAAGCAGATCAACTCCAGTGATCCTTACTGTTGTTGTTGATCACAATTTTTTAACAGAGAAGATCTGAAGATGTGGGTGAAGCTGATCCTCACAGTGTTTGATACTGAACCCACTCCACTTTCACTGCGTTTCTCTGAAAATATGGAAATTTATTCAGGAAAGTTTGACGAAGGGGGACTTTAACAGAAAACTGTCTAAAAGTGGACTGACTCGAACCGTCCTCCTTTTCCTTCCCTTCCTCCTGCAGGAGAATGTGATGGGCAGCGTGGAGGTCGGCTGTGAGGGCAGCTGGCTCCCCCATCCAGAGGAGCAGCTGTTCCTGGATCAGCTCTTCGGTTTCATGGAGCGCCATGGATCGCCCATCCACAAAGTTCCCAACCTAGGTTTCAAGAAGAGTGAGTTCTCTGTTTTCCCTCTGCTCTCTGCTCTGTTGTTCAGTTTTCCTTCACTCCTTCAATAAAAATCATGTTCTGGAATAGTTTATTTAATCCTTTTTTGTGATAATACTTTTTAAGTTCTTTTATATAATTTTTTTGTGAAGCTTTACATTTGAATAATCTTTTTCTATTACAGGTTTCTTATCTTTTACTTTTCAGCGTTTCTCTCCTAGTCTTATAACTAAAACATTTTTTTTTTCTCTAAGTCTGGTCATTTCGTCCCATCACCATTTTGCAGTCTGTATTGTTTTTATTTAACTTTTTGATAACACTTTGACAGGGTGTGCATAAGACTGACATAGCACTATCATAAACATGACTTAATAGTTGTCATGAACATAAAGGAGTCTTTATGAAAGTCTGTGACTGTTGTCATGAAGTTTCATTCAGTAAATAATGACACTTTAAGACAAGTTGCATTAAGACTTGTATTAAAAGTCCGCTAAAATATCAACTTTTGCATGAAAAGTATCATTATTTACCGAATGACACGTAATTAAGTCATGTTTATGACAGTGTTATGTGAGAGTTATCCACACTCCGCCAAATAAAGTGTTACCAACTTTATTTTTCCGGTACAAAAGTCTTCACACAATAATGTGCAAACAAATTAACAAAGATTTGAGTTCTTAGTGTTTTTTTTATGTTTAATTCATAAAGTACTCAACTACCAAACAAAATAAACTAAGAATTGTTAGCTTTGTTTTTATTTTCCTTCCATGCATTATTTGTTTTTAGCTTTTTTTTTGTTAATTTTATTTCCCTTTTTTTCCTCAGTGTTGACCTTTTATTGATATAATAGAACATTTTCTTTTGACTTTAGTTTCCTTTTTCACCTCTTGCTTATTTCTCTCTGTTATTTAATTGCTGGTGTCGTCTATCTAAAAACCTTAAAGATGCACTGGAGTCTCTGCCTGTGAATATGAACCAGCAGAATTTAGATTTGGAAACATTTGTATCAATCATAGAACTTAAAAATAAGTGTGATCAATGTGGATTCAGTATTTTTACAGTTTTACTTCAACAGGAAACTTACAGACTTACTGAACTGAACCTGGTTTGCATTTTTGATCTGTTTCTGCAGTCGACCTATTCCTCATGTATTCGGTGGTCAAACGGCTTGGTGGCTACAAGAAGGTGAGCTTGATCTACCTTTGTTGAGATTTTGTTGAAAAAGCTGAAAAGATTCAACAGTGAACCTCTGATAGACTTTCAAAACATCTGAACAACTTCAAAATATTACAGAAAGGTCTGGATCAGAGGCAAAACATCACAAATTTTTAGCTTCCAACTTGGTGCAGCACCATTTGAGTGAACGAAAACCAAAGTCAAAAATGAACAGATCCCTGAAGAATCTCTGGTGATTGTTCTGTGTGTTTGTATGTCAGGTGACTTCGGACCGCCTGTGGAAGGTGGTGTACAACGAGCTGGGCGGATGTCCAGGCAGCACTAGCGCCGCTACATGCACCAGGAGACACTACGAAAGGTCGGACGAACAAACCTTCCCTCGTCCCTGCCGCCTTTGTCAGGATCCAAAACCAGGAACGCGTCCACTAAAACCCCTAAATGTTGTGTGTGTTTTCAGACTGATGCTTCCATACGAGGAGCACCTGAGAGCTGGAGGAGGAGCAGAGTTTAAAATTCCCGATGTGCCTCTGCCTTCCAAACCCAGAGGAATACGAGGACGGAAACCTCTGCCCAGAGGCAGGAAGCCCGGACCCAAACCCAAGGACAGGAGGACGGGGACGTTGTCGCCTGCAGCTCTGCCTTCTCCTGTGAGTCACACACTGAAGGGTTGATTCCCAGTCTCAGGTTCTGCTGTCATTTTTATCCTATTTCTGTTCTTTTCAAAAGCTAAAAGCACAACTGATCAAATCAAAATTTGATTTGATCATTAGTAACGGTTGTTATTAATTATAACAACCGTTATTAATTAGTAAATACAGCAAGGTGTTGCTGCATTTCCATTACAAATGTTCTCAAAGCTTTTTTGATTTTCTGCTAATATTGGAAAAACAATTTCGCAATACTGTTGTTTCCATTATATAAGAAACGCAATTAATATCAAAAGAGTTAATGGAAGCAGCATATAGCTTCATTTGAATAAGTTTTATTGATTAAAAGACATTTTGAAGTTGCTGCATTAAAAATCTACACCAGGGGTCACCAACACGGTGCCTGAGGGGACATTGTTAGTCGCCTGCGGAGCAACTTCTAAGAATAGCCATTGTCATTAGGGAGCACTGCCAAAGAAATTATTACATTTAATGTTTTTACATTGAAATAATAACATTTGTTTATATTTAGAATTTTTTAAAAAGTAAATTATAATTTTTTTTAAATAAATTGCTTTATGCATAAAACTCTTCTATGGTTAAAGTTCAGAACTATGCGCAGACGCCTGCAGGATGTTATCGGAGGGCAGCAGCGCCTGCAGCTGTACAGC